>PVKB01000081.1:950357-971227 GCA_004027205.1 Ctenodactylus gundi
TTTTTTTTGGTACCGGGGATAAAGCTTGGGGCTTCCACACTGAGCACACTCAGCTACATTCTAGCTCATTATTTTTGATTCTGAGACAAGGTCTCACTAAACCATTAAGTTGCTGAGGCTGGGTTTGAACTTCCAGTCCTGTCGCAGACTCCCTGCATGCTGAGATTACAGGCTTTTGCGATCAGCGCTTGCTTATGGTTTTCTTTTGAATGACCTGGCTCAAATGTGTAAGGTGGAGAAGAGAAGAGTAGAAGTAAAATAACTGTGCAATATTACCAAAGCATTATCCTTATTAATCTTCTGCAAGAGATTTATTTTATTAGAGATTTTCTTGAAATAGCGTGGGGAACTGAACCATGGAAAGGATGAATTCTACAATTGTAGCAGAGCTAAGTCCTCCCCTCCTCTCTCCTTTTCTCTCTCTCCCTTCCTTTCCTTTCTCCTCTTCCCTCTTTCCTCCTAGACCCTTTCTTCTGGTGATGGAGCTCAGGGACTTTGCACTGAGCTAAATTCCCAGCAAAGATTTATTTTTGATTTTGAAACAGGGTCTCACCAGGTCGTTGCATTGCCCAGGGTGGGCTTGAGGTTGTAGTCCTACCACCTCAGCCTCTCAGAATGCTGTGAATACAGGCCTATGGCACCAGGCCCAGCATGCTTTTTCTTTAGAGAAAGTTGGAGAAGTGAAAGAACTACAAAGAGCTGAAGCAGTACATAAGATATATGCATCATTTGTAACAATCATTAAAGAATGTATAAAAGATCAACATAAATTTATCTCAGTGTTAACTTGCCAGTTGATTTAGCATTTTAGTAAACACTGAAAGCAATTAGCAAGTAACACATTAAGTATACAGCCTTTCCTTAGGACAGCAACAAAAATGGCAATTTATCTTCTGAATTACATAGTAATTTTAAATCCTCACCAGATATCATTCGCAGCTTTTTGTGTTACAGATTAATGCAAATAAAGAAATGGTTTATTATTTCCCCTTTTAAAAGGCAGGACTAAAATATCTAGTAATTTTATACAGTATCCAGTAGACTCCTTTTCCTCTTTTTTTCCCTTCCTTCTCTCTCTTTCTTCGTTATGCAGCAATAAAAGTTAGAAACACAATATAGGGTTGACCTGAAGGGGTGTTTAATCTAACAGGAAAACAGAAGAGCTAAACGACAAGGTTAATCTCTTAGAGAAGTGAAGGGTAGTGACATTAACGGTCTGGGACTAGCAGCTACCTGAAAACCTTTAAAACCAGTGATGTTAGAATTTGGTTAAAGTGGGGGGTTTCATTCTGAATAGATTAAAGGATACTGTAGTGTTAATGTGTGGTAATATGATAATTACAAGTAATCTGCCAGACTGGAGTGAAAGCTGTAAACAGAGAGAGATGAGTCTTTTTTAAAAAAAATTGCTAATTACAAGGATCCTAGAGTGGCCTGCTAAGGAAATCTGATTTTCATTTGGATGATGACAGAACTGATTAAGATGGACTATAACATGATTAAGTTCACATCTGAAGAAGATTATAGGCAGAAACAACAGAAGCAAAACAGAAGGAGTGGAGTGAGAACACAAGCAGGCAAGCAAAACATTAATAGATCAGATTTAAAAATATGGAGGCTATAACTATGGTGGTGCTACTAGGAATAGTGAGACACAATGAAAAACAAAGCCAAGGAAAAAAAAGTAATAGGATTCATTTATTTATTTTGAGACAGGGTCTTGCTCTATAGTCCAGGCCGGTCCTGAACTCACCATGGAGCCCAGACTGGCCTTGGACTCATGGCAATCCTCCTGCCTCAGCCTCCCCAGTTCTGAGATTACAAGTGTGCGCCACCATGCCCAACTTATGTCGTGCTAGGGATTGGAACCCAAGGCCTCCCGCTGTGCTATTTCTCCAGCCGCCAAAGTAATGACTACCGTGGAGACTGAAGACGAGCGGGAAGGGGCTGAGACCATGGCTAGGTTTCTAGAATAAAAATGATACATTAACAAATATTTACTGAGTATTTAACCTGAAATCGGCTGTGGGGATAGAAAATGTAAATTGGGATTTGGAGGACCCAAGGAGACAGCAAGCAGGAAGGCTAAAGGTGGCCAGTATACTACAGAGCACCAACATGCTTTCAAAAAGTGACAGGTGTCAAAGAAGTGAAAGGCAAGCTTAACACTAATAAATGCTTTGTAAAGCTGACAGGAAGGGCCGCAAAGACTCTACTGGATTAGCATATTACACCATCAGGTTTTTGGTAACTTTAGGAAAAGGTAGGAACAAAATTAAGCATACTGTAGTCACAGGAGTAAAAAGGTGGAGTCCTTAAGAAGAGATAACTATTTTTTTTAACTTAATAATGTTATAGTCCATGGTTGTGAAAAAAAAAAGCGTAGGAATTAAGGAGAAGGTCAAGGCCAAGGGAAATATATTTATTTTTGATGATGATGATGAGAAGGATGGTGCTGTGTGTGTGCACACGTGCATGCGAGTGTGTGGGATGGGGATCTAGCCCAGGGCTTTCACCCTGAGCTACATCCTCAGCTCACTTTCATTTTTGATTTTGATTTTATTTTTGATTTTGCTGAGCCTCTAAGTTGTCTAGGGCAGGCTTGAACTTGGGACTCTCCTAACTCAGCCTTCCAGTATGCTGGGATTACAAGTCTGTATCCCCAAGCCTGACTATGTTTGTTTATTTTTGAGATATGAAAGAGCTAATGTAACCAATCATTAGGGCTTTTTTTCATTTTGTTTCATTTTGTTTTTTCAATTAGGAAAGACCTAACTTAACCAACCAACCTGAAGAATTTTTTTTTTCTTTTGAGATAGTAAAAACCTAACCTTACCAACCATCTTTTCCTACGTTAAAGCTCAGCATTCTCCCCCAAAAAACGTTGATTTAAAAAGAAAAACTATTTTTGGTCTATCAAGCAGCTGCTTGGTTCTAAAGGCGCAGCTCCTGAATTTATCATCCTTTTTTTCCTCTTCCCAAAATAGTTTTTTTTTATTATTTAAATGTATGAATTACGACTGCTTTCTCATAGTAGAGCTCTATTCAGTTGGTAATTTTCTTTTATAATTCCCTGAGCTCCAAAATGACATCAACATTCAATACATTCATAAGCTGCCTTCAGTAAAAATGTAATCTCCCCTCCATGATAAGAGCAACGGGAGGGTTGAGAGCAGAAGAGGTTCCTGATGCCGTATTTTAAAGATAACTACTGAATCAAAACACTAATTATTTTATTTGAATGGAAGATAAATACATTCATTAATTAAACCATTAGGTATAGTGTTAAGACGCAGTTAGGTTCTGAATATCAGAAGTCTGGAGGGAAAATGTTAAGTTTTCACAACCATAATAAGCTTCCCATGCAAGGAAGTTCCACATGACGACTTCCTAGAAGATCTTAAATATTTAACAGATGCAACAAATACCACTTGTCTTTGAGCTAAGGATGAAACCCAGGGATTTTGCTCTATACTACATCCCCAGGCAGTTTTTTGGTTTGATTTTGAGACAGGGTCTAAGTTGCTAAATTGCCTGCGATGGGCTCTAATTTGTGAGCCTCCTGCCTCAACCTCACAAAGTGCTGGGATTAGAGGCCTGTGTCACTGGGCCTGGTTGGCAAACAGTATCTTACAGGATAAAATTCCTTATTTAAAATATTATTATCTTTTCAGTATCTACCCTGTGCAAGGTGTGAGGAAGAATATCAATGGGAGACATTTACAGTTTGTCCTGATAACAGAATGTTGTAGGACTATCCTCTCTCCATGAAGGGGAGAAAGGGCACAGAGAGAGCAGTGAAAGTTGGCTGAGTATAAAACAAAAAGATTGCTTGCAATCCCAGCAGGAGGATTGCCTTGAGTTCAAGGCCAGCCAGATCAGCCTGGACTACAGAGGGATACCCTGTTTCTAAAACAAAATAAACAAAACAAACAAACACCCCCCCCCCCAATGCCCTCACCCCAACAAAAAGAAAGGAAACAATACCCACAAAAAGGGTAACAGGTCCAATCCCAACCAGATTAAGTATAGTCAGAGTAAGAAAGGTGTATCCATTTGTGGGGACTGGACAGTCGCCCTTATATGAAAGGGGCTAGAAATTACTAGACTACTGAATTTAGTTTTGCTTACTTTATCTTAAAGATATATTAGAATGACCACGTAATATATTTAATGTACTGTCCATGTTTGAGGATAAAAGATGACCCTCCTGATATTTATGCTGGGACAACAGAAATAATCTGGATTAGTACTGGGCCAACCAAGACACAGTCCCCTAAAGTAAGCAGCCTGAGGGGGCGTGCCCATGCTAATTATTCACATTCCACACAGAGGAAAAATGGGAGAAACATTTGCCTGCTGTTTCTCTGACCTCTCTTTATTTTCTTCCCCCGAAAAGAAAGAACATCTTATCTGACTACTGAGTTTTACCAAATGAACTCCATACGCTTGGCTGGAGTCCTGCTGTTCTGGATGCCTGCCTGCCTTCCTGCCAGCCTGCCTGCCAAAGTGTACTGCATCCATCCTGACGCCTGCCTCACTTGAACGGGGCCAGGGACTGGGGCTTAACTGCCTCCTGGAGGTGTAAAGTATCAGTAAGCCAATACACACATAAGTAAGGCTGAAGCCACATTCACTGGTCAGCTGGTATGTGACCTTATCTGGCAGTCCCCTGTGTCTTACTTCTCACTTGACTACAAAACTAGTAAACAGAGACAGGTTAATTATTCACTGTTCCTCCCTGAACCTTACAGACTTGAGGAATATCCCCAGGAAAGGTAGCCAAATCAGACGGAAGGATGGAGTAGGATAGCCTCTTCCTTTTATTTTTCTCTCCTTTCTCCCTTCCTTCTGCCTTTTGCCTTTTCCCTCACCCCTTCCCTTTTTTCTAACATTTAAGTCTCCACTAAAGGGATCTACATAGGAGAATAAGACAAAGTCATTGTTCTTGAAGTGTGGTACCAGCTACAATACAAGTCCTACACTAGTATAAATCACATCGATATTGAGCACAAGGAAGACAGCACCTAATCCTAGTATGGAAGAGAACAAAAGAGGAAGCTATAAAGGCATTCTATTTTCAGATGTGCATCTAGAAGGAAAATAGCTGTGAGTCAGGTGAACACACGGAACAGGCTGATACCTAGCAGAAGAAATGCACATATGATAAAGGCAAAGACAAAACTATGTCATGTTATACCATAAATGTTGCAAAAGAAACACAGAATAGGATTCAATTATACAATAAAACCTTTAACATTCTATCACAGAGTCTTGGCTTTATTCCAATGACAATGGGGAGCAAGGACAGAGGAAGCTATATTTTAGAAAGATTGAGTGGCTATTAGGGAATGTCTCTAAGGTTTTTTGATCATATTAACATTTGTGGTAAAAAAAACCCTGAAGATATATCCATAGATATATAGATATTTACTCATAAATATATATTATTCTACTAATATATATATTATAGCATATGCAAACCAATTTCCCCCACATTATTCTTATTAGTATGTTTGAGATGTGTATATGCTTATGATACAATATATGTATAACATACATATATGTTTGAGACACAAAATAATTACACTCAACTTGGGAAACTGGTACATTTTTATTTCCCTTCCCCACCTCCCTGTCCACTTCCCTGTTTTCTATCATCTTTCTTTCATTTTGCTCTTTTACTTATTTATATTTTGGATTTCTCATATAAGATAAACCATGCAGATACTTAATCTTCCATGTCTGATTTATTTCATTCAGCATACTAGTCTCAAGGAGCATCTGTTTTCTCACATATGACTCAAAGTATCTTTATGGCAGAGTAGTATTCATACACACACACACACACACACACACACACACACACACACACACACACTCTCACACAGTTGGGAGCTTCTGGTCAAGATGGTGGCTGAATAACAAAGCTGCACAGTGTCTCCTCCTGAACCCACACAAAAAGTTGAGAATATAGTCAAAAACTGGCTGCTCAATGTAGCTAAGACAGGGAGGAGCACCCCAACAACTGAAAGGAGGCCACAGGAAAGTCAGAAACCCTGGAAACAGATCATAAGCAGAGGTAAACAGCAGCCGAGGAAGCCACCCCAAACTTACTGTGAGCAGTTGGGAGCTGCTGGCATCCACAGATGGAGAAAAGCCTGCCTGGAGCCCAGAACCTCTGATGGAGCTAGGAGAGGAAGGAATGCCCCAACAACTGAAAGGAGGCCACAGGAAGGTCAGAAATCCTGAAGACATACAGGAACAGGAGACAAGTATCAGCCCAGGAAGCAGCCTAGGCCAACCAAGCATGGTCCTGAGCTGCTGGCATCCACAGATGGAGGAAAGCCCACCCGGAGCCTGGAACCACAGACCAAAGTAAGTGTGGATCCAGAAGTGGGAGTTGACAGCAGCTGGTAGCCCCAGCCTCCAAAAAACAAGGCTGTGGTAGTGCATACTGCAAACACAATGGAGCCTACGTCAGAAGCGGGGCTTCGCAGCCATAACAGGCAGTGATGTAAGCAGGCACCAATTCAAAAGAAAAAACCCAAGACTGAACTGATTAGAGTAAAAGAAAGCTCAAAAGATACATCAGGGCTTTTGGGGTCACTCTTAAACAGTACCTAGGAGCAAACTGGCACAAGAGAAGTGGCAGAGAGGACAGAAAGGCCACTGACAGTAGGAATGGCTCGGGTGGTGGTGGGAGCACCTCTGAGGGTGGAGAACCCCACCCTTGTGGGAGGGAAGTCAGGACAGGTAGGAGAGCTCTGCTAAGGGCGATAGGGTGAACAAGACACCTCAGAGGCCATCAGACTATTAGGTCCTACCTCACTGACTACTCCTAGCACAGAACTCAGAGGAATGTTGCCCTGCTGCCCCTCCTAGCTGTTCAAAGAAACCTCTTGGCTCGGCCTTTAAAGCGAAGTCCGTCAACAACGGGAACACGGGAAGAAGACAAGGCATTAAGACACACACAGTTATGCCTGAGATGCCAGAAATTAATGGCGCTGGTCCCTAGCACCATACAGTCGGGGCGCACACCTGAAATCCCAGCGTTCAGGAAGCTGACACAGAAGGACTGCCATGAGTTCAAGGTCAGCCTGGGCTATGCAGTGAATTCAGGACCTGGATTACAGAGCAAGATTTTGTCTCCACAATAAGTAAGTAAATAAATAAATAAAAATTAAAAAAAAAGAAAAGTAACTTCTACTGTCTTCTTCCATTTTGCCAACTGACAGGCTAAATACCACCACGTGGGAGATAGATCACTGGCATAAAGAATATATTAGTGGGGTAGAAGTAACCAGAGGAAGAAAGACCAACAGTAACCCAGGAGAGCAGTGATGAGAAGAATGCAAAGGGTGTGGAGCCCCACCACAGTCTGCTGTCTAACATGTGTGAGGCACTGGGTTTTATTTGCAATACTGGAGGAAAAAAAAAAAAAAGCAAATGTAGTAAAATGTTAATTGTAATATTTCAGTGGTAGTCATTTATGATCACTGTAAAACTCAGATTTTATATAACTTTATGCAATTTTGTATATACTATACATAATATGATCTTGAAAATAAGTTAAGGGCAAAAATGGGGGGGAGGAACAAGGTTTAAAAACTATGAGGGGGGCCAGCCCATTCGGAACCCCCTCCCTGCTTGTCCTCTGTTTCTAAATAAAGACCCATTCCACTTATTCTACACCTCGCCTCCTGGGCCTACAATTTCATTATTTGGTACCATACAATGCAGAGAAACAAAAACAAAAGCAAAAACTATACACGGACTGGAATATGAAAGGACCTGTGCGTACAGGATTTATGAGGATGGTATCTGTAACAGAAGAGACCCAGGGTGGTGCTAGAGGACAGGTGTCACCCTCAGTGGGTACTGCAGGGCTGGGGGTGCACACGGCTCAGTGGCAGAGCACCCACCTAGTGTACAGGAGGCCCCAGAGTCAGAGCCTCAGCATTGAACAAAAGGTTTTCAAGTACTAGTAGGGCAATAACAACAATAATAATTATGATAGCCTTAAAAGCAACTGGAAATACAGAAATATAATTCAAAATAGAATAAACTAGTGAGAAAGGAGGCTGGCTACAGTAAATTGATAATTGAAGCAAAACAAAAGAAAAGAAAACAAGGAAGAGAATTGAACTGAAAGAAGCAGAGAACAGGAAGAAGAATGAGTCTGTACAAACACACACAGCCTGCACAACTAACACTGTCTTTGTCAGACTGTAGTACTGCGCATACTATGCATTCTCTTTGCCTTTATAGTGGCTCACTTCACTGTGAGAAATAACTTCCACGGATAGACTTACAGACGAGGGAAGTATGGCATAAAAAGAACTTTTAAAGCCATTTCTTGAATTATAATAATTTATATATAATAAAATAAACAGATGTTAAGTACTCTTCCAACGATTAAAAATTAATGTAATTGTTTAACCATAAACATTGAGTTTAGGGATTGCGTGCGCCCATATAACAGCCACCTCAAACATCGGGTTCAAACACAGGCAAGAAAACACGTGACATTCCAGGGAATTGTTTTGAATCATCTCACCTCTCTCTTTTCATCTTATGATCTCTCTCTCTCTCTCTCTCTCTCTCTCTCTCTCTCTCCTGGTCTTGGCTCTTGACAATCCTCCTGCCTCAGTCTCCGGAGTGCTGGGATTATAGCCTTGTGTGTGCCACCACACTCAGCTTATGTGGTGCTGGGGAATCGATCTCAGGGCCTTGACCTTGCCAGGCATATACTTTATCCACTGAGCTATTCCTCCTACATTATTTTTCTATCTCACCAACAATAAAGTTCTTGTTGCTCTAAAATCTCAGCATCTATGGTTGTGTCAGTGGACTTAGCTGCAGTCCTTACAGCGAATGAAGATGGTACCTTAGCTCTCCTGGTGGGGGTGAAGGTATGTCACCGCAGTGGTGATTTATGCTCTCACAAACTATTCATCAATTATTCTTTTATGTAATGTGCAAGTTCTTTGGCCATTTTTAAAAACAACCTTCTTGGGAGGCTATTATTAAACTACAGGAAGGGAATAAGGATGATGGAGGGGTGTACAGGAGAGGATTTGGGGGAATGGATATGATCAAGACATGTTGTATGCATGTATGAAAGGACCATATTGAAACCCAATATTTCATGAAAGTATTAGGCATTAATAAAGTATACTTGTGACTGCTGAAGAGATTATGTCAACTTGAGGCAGTCAGGAACCACGCCTGGATTAGGGTTTGGGAACCACGCCTAGATTGGGGATTGAGAACCAGCCTGGGTTAGAGTGTGAGGGATTTGTGGGCACGGGAATGAGGGAAGAGCACCCACCCATGTGGGAGGTCCAGCTGGAACTCTGATGGTATAAAAGGAAGGAAGAAGGACGATTGTTACAGCTTCTTCCTCTGGGAAAGCTCTCGCCTTCGCAGTTGTCTACAGACGCTGACTTGCTACACGCCGCAGATCTTCATCACAGATTCGCTCCAGTCTAGACCTGCGCCTGTCTGCCTGTTGCTGATCTTCAGTTGCTGATCTTGAGTTGCTCACCTTTAGTCTCTGGTCTTCGCCACTGGTCTCTGACCGGCTGAGATCTGCGGCCGACTCTGACCGGCTGTCCTGCAGTCGCAGATGGGAGCCCTACTCCAGCTCTCGCACGTGCAGGCCGCCATCTAGGACTATCCATCCTCAGATTTGTACATAGATCCAAATGGATCCTTTCTGTTATAATTTCTATAAATTCTGCCTTTTGAAAGGACCCAAGCTAATCCAACACTAAAAGCAGAATTTACACAGTACAAAATCTAAGTGTGTAATTTGATGACTTTTTAGTAATTCCCTCAACTGTGCAACTATCCCACAAATTAGCTTACAGGATTTCCATCACTCTAATCAGCTCTGCTAAGAGTTCATTCCTACACCATCCTCAGCACTGTTTCTAAAGATCTGCTGATTCCCAACAAAGGAGACATACAATATTTTATCTTTTTGAGTCTAGCTTCTTTCACTTAGCATATTTTTTTCCCCTTGGTACTACGGGTTAAACATTTGAGGTAAGGACACTACCAGTGAACTACATCCCTTTCATCTTTATTTTGAGACAGGATCTCACTAAGTTGCCCAGGTTGATCTGGAACCTCCTGTCTCAGTTTCCCAAGTAGCAGGGGTTACAGGTGTGTGCTACCACACTTGGCTTAGCATAGTGTTTTTGAGGTTTATACATGCATTTTGTTCCTTTTTATTGCTGAATAGTATTCCACAGAAGGGTTATATCAAATTTTATTTACTCATTTGTTGGCTAATAAAAATTTGGATATTATGAGCAGTGCTGCTATGACTATCTGCCTACAAGTCTTCATATGGACATATATTTTTATTACTTTTAGCTAGGTCACCTGGTACAGCATTACTAAATCATGTGATATATTTATCTGTTTCAGAAACTGCCAAACGACTTTCTGAAGCAGCTGTTTGATTTTCCATCCCATACAAGAAATAATGCTTATCTTTCTTCTCACCAACATTAGTTACTGCCTTTAAAAAACATTCTAGTGCACATAAAGTATTGGCATCTCCCTATGATATGACTTTGTAGCCCACCTGAGTGACTCAAAACTTCAAGTATATTTTCATATGGTTATTTGCCATTGTGAATCTTCCTTAGTAAAACGTCTATTTAAAAATTGTGCTCATTTTTAAATATAGTTATTTTATTGAGTTATATAACAGTACCTTATTAATTCTGGACATAATTTATTACATATATGTTATAAAATCTATGACTTGGCCTACGCATTTCCTTGATGGTACCTTTTGATGAGCAGAAACTTAACATTTGTTGTAAGGACAAAACATCAACTTTTTTCTTCTACGATTCTTCTCTTTGTAGCCTGTGTAAGAACTTCTGCCAATCCCAAAGTTACAAACATTCTCTTCTAATTTCTTATTAAGGTTTTATGGCCCTGGTATTTATGCTTAGTCCTTAATCCACCTGGTATTTTTGTGTATGAAGTGAAGCATAGGTGAGGTTCATTTTTCCACAGGAACATCAATTTAACTTATTAAAGACATTCTTGGTTCGTGGTGCTTTGGATCTCCCTCGTACCCCAAAAGCCTCATGTATCTATGGTTACTGTGCACAGCTGGGAGGTGGAACTTTGATGCAAGGGGCAGGGCTGGAGGGGTGTGTGCTGGTTCTGCCCTTCCTCCCAGATTTGGCTCTTCTGTCTTGCTGTGAGGAACTCTATGTCTCTAAGCCCTGGGTCTGGTGCTGGACTGAGTCCCACCATGTGATTCCACCATTTTCCAGCACGAAGTGACTGTGACCAATTTAAACTGTGAGCTAAAACATGTCTTTTCTCCCTAAGCTGTAGATGTCAGATACTCTGTCCCAGCAACAAGTAACTAAGACATTGTTAAAGGCACACTCTTTTCCTCTTTTTTGATTCCTTTTTTAAAAAATGTGAACCAGAGACTGAGCGCAGGGACATTCACACTTAACTACATCATTCCTGGGCAATTTTGTAGTTTTCATTTTTGAGACAGAGTCTTACCAAGTTAATTTGCCCAGGCTGAGTGCCAATTTTGGATCCTCTTGCCCCAGCTTCCCAGAGTTCTGAGATTACAGGCCTGTACCACCAGTCCCAGCTCCTTTCCTCTTTGAATTGTTTGGTTCCTTGATTAGAAACTGAGTTGCCAGATATGTATTATACATCTATGACTGAACTACGTAGTCTATCACACTGATCTGTCTGTCTGTCCTTATTACAGCTTCACACTGTCTTGATTATTGTAGCTTTAGAATAAGTTTTCAAATCTGGAAGCCTATGTTCTCCAACTTTGTTTTTAAGGTTGCCTGCCTAGCTAGAGCTTTTGCATTTCAGTATTTATTTTAGAATGGGCTTACTGGTTTCTTCAAAATAGCCTGTTTGGATTTTGACTGGTACTGTACTGAATCTAGATATCAATTTATAGAGAAGGGACAGCATTAATGATATAGTGTCATTCAGCCCACGAGGAGTGTATCTCTCCAATTATTTTAGGTCTTCACTAATTTCTTTCAATGATACTGCAGTTTTTTGTGCTGATAGTTACATTTTACAACAAATTTGCTCCAAGATTTATAAATTTTCTGATGCTACTGTAAATAGAATTTTAAAAAATTCTATTTTTAACTGTTCCTAGAAAAACTCTTATTGTTATAACCACACTGAACCAAAATACATACAAATTCTGTTTAACTTCACCCTATTTTCAAGGAAACACAGAGAACAATTTGGGATAAATTCTAAACTTACTTATAAAATTTATTACATGTAAAACTTAGGCAATAATAAGCATTCATATCTGAAGGTTCTCAGAGAATAACTATTCCATCAAGCAATATGTATGCGCGGAGGAGGTAATGTTACAGGCTTTATTGAGTTTCAATGCTACTTTATTCTTAACTACAGAAAAGTTGTAGATAGTAGCACATCTATTCTAATACACTGTAAATTAAATATATTTTTAGAAGACTCAGCAGATATGACAGACTGATCTTGTGATTAGAAATGTGCACAATTTATTGAATATGTATTTAGAACTTTAAAAGTTTGTCATTAGGACATATGTGGAAAAAGAGCAATTTTACTTTATACAACATTTTAAAAGAAAAAAGAACCAATTTTAACCTTCACAAATGAAATAAATAAAACCCTACATAAAATTACGTTTAATGCTATAATTAACACAGTCAAATGATTAAGTCCATCTACTCTCATGTGCTAATGCTATGGATGACTTAAAGTTTGGGGAAACTTATCTAAGCCAGAAGAGCAGGAAAGGGTTAAGGAACTCAGCACGGTACGAGAAGTTTCTGAATCCTTACCTCCATCCTCACAGTCTTCTGGGGCCTTGGCCTTCTTACAGAGACGAGGGTCCAACCAGGTGGTCGTCTTAGTATTGTGGCTGTAGAATAAGGATCTCAATTACAAACAGTAAGATTAAAAAAGGAGAAAAGTACCTCACAAGAAAACATTAAAGTGACTAAAAAGCACATTATGTTGGAACATTTATTTCCTAAAACCTTCATGTGTATATCTCAAATTCAATAAACCTATTGTCCTCAGCCTGTTACTTCAAAACTACCAGAAAGAGAAGGTAATGCTAGAGGTACTAATTTGAGAATGAAGACTTTAAAAAAGAGATCAAATGCCAAGTACAAAATAGCACACTTATTTAAAGCAGTCAAAAATGTTCCAAAGAGTGGGCACACAGCCACATACTGCGCATTATGCAGCCAGCAAAGCTCCATGAAAAACCGTATGTGACGGCTGCTTCAATTCCTTCCTCCCCCCTTTCAGAAAGGTATACACTGCCTTCACAGGCAATATAACATAAAATTATCTATGTGTGTGTACGGGTATGGTGCTGGGGGCTGGGAATATAGAGGCTAACAATCAAAAGAGTTTCTGTCTTCAAAGGGGGTCTTTAAATGAAGCAGAGTGAAATCACAAGTTTTAAAGTGGCTGTTTTGGCAACACGCAAATTAAAATAATGCAGATGGTTAATGGCTAAACATCATTATACAAAACTACATATTCATCTGCATAAATCACACAAGGGAAAAAAAAGTAGAATAAAAAGATCTTGGCCCTGCCCCTTTTTACAGTAAGCCAAAAATACTCTCAGAGAACAGTGGCTATATAATTTTATTCCAGGCCACAATCAGTGAGCTTCAGGCCAGCTCAGCACATGGCAGATAGTAACGCTGAAACAAGTGATCGTGTTAGTTTCAGTCTCTGAAATACAAGGATATTAAAGAATAAAACTTACCAAAGAAAATAGAGGAGGGTAACAAAATATAAATGAGAAGCTGTCCAAGTATATTATGAGATTAACAATGCAAACATGTTAACTTTCCTCATACCTCTTCTAACCTCTGAACCACTTACAGAGTTCCACAGCGATTGCTGCTATGATACTAGACATAGCAGATAGCAGACAGTGACACACTTTTTTTGGATGTGCTAAATAATGGCTAATCCATGTAGGGAAAAAGTTGCTGTGTTTCTAGAAAATCTTGCTATCCATTCTGTCAGAGAGGTGATCTCCTCAAATGAAAATTAACAAAATCAATTTAGGAAAGTAAACAAGAATCAAGGTTCAATGAGGCCTAGAAGTATAAAGATAGTTAAGGAAAACAACAACAAGAACAAAAACAAAAAAGCACAGAAATACCTTGTTGAATCAAACGCAAAACCATTGTCTCATAAAAGCTTAATTTTGCTTTATTGCTATCTCAGTAGATCTACGCAGTATGTTAACATTTTGTTCAATGTTTCCTAAGGTTAAGAATCACCCATGGGGCTATTCCTAAATGTAATAACTAAGGACTATATTAATATTGTTCTATGGTTGCATATTTTAACATGAGCAGTTAACACAGACCCACCATATTAATTTAACATAGTTCAAACTCACTAGTTATGGCAAACAAAATGGGCAATAAATATTCAGCTATATTCTGGATACTAACCCCTTATCCAATATATAATTTGCAGGAACATTCTTGCATTCTGTAGGCTGCTTTCTTACCCTCCTGTTGCCTTTGCTGTGAAGAATTTTTAAGTATGATGCAGTCCCATTTATTTTGTTTTTCATGCTTTTGGTGTTACACTCCTAAGTCCTTGCCAAATATAGTATCAAGAAGCTTTATGTCTATGTTTTCTTCTAGGAGTTTAACAGTGCCTTAAATTTAGCTCTTTAGATAATATTTAACTACAATACATTCTTTTATAAATCCTCCCCCTAATAATGTACTAACTTATCCTTGTTTACAGGAAGAACAACTGTGAGATTCAGTGCTTCTAAAGATACCTAAGCCACTTTTACTGGCTCTATACCTCACGCAGTAGTTTATTTCTAAAGGCAGCATGAAAGTCAAAAGTCTAAATTGTCCTTAAAATCAACTTAAGTTGTCCACAAAGAGAGGTACATCTCATCATACCTGTTTCATAAAAACCTGGTCATCTACATGAGAATGTACTATGTGGTAAAAAGTGTACCACGTACTCAAAATGTATGTATTTTTAAACACTAGAGTCCTACTTAGTACCCAGAAAGATGCTCAGTATGGGATAACCTAGAAATGCGACTGAGGCTTTAATTGCAAGTCTTTCACTCATAATTAATTTCTAATTATGGTATGATCTTTGAGTTTAGTGCCCAGCCCTTGACATTTTATTATTCAGTACTAAGGATTGTAGGGAGCAAACCACGGGCTTTTGCACTGAGTTACATCTCTGGTCCTTTTAAATTAACTAACTAATTGATTAAATAATTAATTGTTTGTGGTATAGAGGATTGAACCTAGGACCTGCACACTGAATTTTATCCTCAGGCAATTTTAATTTTTTATTTTGATATAGGCTCTCACTAAATTACTGTTAGTCAGGCTGGGTTCAGCCTCTCAGGGCCTAGCCTTACACACATGTACCAATATGCACAGCTTCTCAGTATGTTAACTGTTATTTTACTATCATATTCTGTAACTTCACCACATTAATATTCTATCTTTGGGTAAGTCGCTTCAGCAGTGGTAATTATAGCTATAAGAATATAAAAATTATTCATAATGAACATTTCAATAGATTATATATATTATATTCTCTGGTGCATCCAGCATTTTGTGAGGTTGATCTAATCATGTGGCATTTACTATCCTAAGAATATTACACTAATGGAGCTTTTCCATAAAATTTGCTCTTTTTTGGAGTGCATATATTGTATCACTGACTCTAAGGATCAAAGTTATTTTCTTCCTATATTAGTTAACTTTATTGTGTGAATACATCAGACCCAAACTCTAGGACTGAAATATTTAAGCCAGATAATAATATGCCCCAATTATGATGATAATTCTTGAAATGCTAAGTAAGTTGAACAATGTACCTAATGGTAAAAAAGAAAAGCAAGTAAAATGCCTTTTATTCTTTACATTTTTCATCACCAGTGATAAACCTATTTTTATTCCTTCTTCGATAAAATCAGAGGCCAAAATGCTATTCTTTTATCCAGGAAAATATAAAATCAAATTAAGAATAAACCATTAGTGTATAAAAATATTTTTAAAGAAAGAAAAAATGAAAGCCTGTGAAGTAGGCATATACCCAAAGTGAGGTCACAAGGCATTTCAGACAAACGCCACAGCGCGACCGAGCACGCCACAAGAGAGACACCTGCTTACTCAATGAAGTAGATCATTCCCGCGTCAGTGTAGGCCATTTCCCAGTTCTTGGGCAGTGGCTCCAGATTCTCATCTCTCATCATGTAGTTTCTGAAGTCCATGGAGCTGTTTGTTTGGGTATAACTTGGAATAGTCTTCATCCAGTCAGATGACTCGGATCGCCTCTCTCTGCTTTCTGCCATTGTTCAGAACAGAAGAGAATGACAAGTAGGTAACTATACTTTGAACGGCACTGTTTATTTTTAATATGATGCCGAATATTTTATATCTACCTATCAGCAATTACACATTTTATATTTCCTCATGTATCTATACTCTGGTGATAAACAGACATAATCAATTCTTTTCTCTTACTAATTGATCTGACCTCCACCCAAGACAGTGTGTCTGATGCCAGTATGGGAAAGCAGCAGAAACCAACACCAGGTTGGGGCTGGCAGTAAATACCTGTAATCTAGGCTACTCAGGAGGCTGAAGGAGAACCACAAGTTTGACATCACTCCAGGCAATTTAGCCAGGATTGGCCTTAAAATAAAAAGGGTTACAGATGTAGCTCAGTGGTACAGTGCCTGCCTAGTGTGTGTGAGGCCTCACACTCAATTCTCAGCATGGCAAACAGACACAAAACCAAACCAAAACTGACCAACATGAGAATCAATTCAGTATAAACCCTAACAGCAGCAGTACTTGACCAATCCTTTTTATATGTCAAGCTTTACTTTAGGTGCTTAACACATATTAACTCATAACCGTCACAGCAACAACCCTGTAAGTATCTACCCTTATGAAAAAACTAAGGCACAGAGAGGTGGCTTGGTCAAGGTTACAGAGCCATTAAATAGTAAAGCAGGGATCTGAATTTAAGTGACACGTGTTCTCAACTATGACACAAGCTGTTTTATACACTTTTTTTTTTGTTTTTGTTTTTGAGACAGGGTCTTGCTCTGTAGCCCAGGCTGGTCCTGAACTCAGTATGTAGCCCAGGCTAGCCTTAGACTCATGGGCAATCCTCTGGCCTCAGCTTCCCTGAGTGCTGGGATTATAGGTGTCCCCCACCATGCCTAGCTTTGTGTGGTGCTGGGGTACTGAATTCAAGGCCTTGAGCTTTCTAGGCAAGTAGTTTAACCACTGTGCCATTCCTCCAACCCTGTTTTATAAACTTCTAACACAGGGCTTTAAGTGGTATTTATTTTTTTAACTATTTTTAATACACTTGCTGTTGTTAAGTATAATTTCCTAATAACATTAAAATTCTTTTGGAGTTCCCAAGTCTGTAAGGTAGGTAAGTATATTATAATTTGGTTACTAAGGATCTTACAATTCATACACCTAAAATATGTTTCTAAAACTTAAAAGATGCTACGTAATATCATCATAACAACTCCAAACACAGGCAATTACTCAAAATCAGGCAGTCTGTGAAAAGACCTCAGGTAGCACTCTAGTTTCTAGTGTTCTACCCCCAATAATCCTCCATCTAACCAGGTGACGTGACCCTCCCATCTTACTGCTTACTGCCCTTCATTCACCCTTTTCATCTCCTACCCATGTCCCCACTGCTCCCCTTGCCAAACTTAAATTCTATGATTAGCTACTGGAATCTTTCCTTTGTACAGGTTCCTAGTGCTTTGTGCCCCACCCTAACCTCATTACATGTGTCTGGCTAAACTGTAACTACTTAACCCTCCTGTCTTAGTTACTTATTTATTGCTGGGACACATTACCCAACACTCACAACTCAAGGGAGGAGAGTTTCAGAAGGTCTCAGCTCATTTACAGGGGCCGACAATAGCGATCCACGGACACTCCACAGCATACAAGTACAAGAGGTTTTTCAGGGAAGGTCCAGATCCAAACCACACCTCCTACCCACTTACACCAGGCTGGCACATGAGCTGATATGGGCAATGTTACCTGCTTTGCTTTAAGTTCATAAGCACCAATCTTAGGGGGCTCTGATGACGCAGGACAATCACAGTGGGTTTCTTTAGTCAGTTCACCCGGACATGTTCACAGACCCCTATCCTTAAGTTGTTTACTGTAGTCCTCCCATGTCTATGGGGAGCGGAGTCCAAGACCCTCAGGGGAGGCCTGCAGCCGTGGGCAGTACTGAATCTCATACATACTGGTCTTTGTCTTTTCTCATATATACATACCTACCATAAAGTTCAATTTATAAACTGGGTACAGTAACAGATTATCAACAACAATAATAAAGCAGAACAATTATATGCTGAAAGAAAGTTATGTAAGTCTGGCTTCTCACTCTCAAAATATGTTCTTCCACCCCTCAGTTGGCTGTGCTGACTGACACTGCGGACTGGGGAAGACGATGGTACCACTCTTCCCTTCTCCCTAACCTTAACTTGATGACCCTGTTTCCTACTTCACTGAGAAAACAGAAGTAAGCAGAAGAGATTTCGCCAGCTTCCTCTGTCCATTACCCACAGCCACGGTGCCCATGTACTCCACCATCTGGTACACACTCTGCTCCCAGCTGCTGTGAGCCTGCCAGGAGTACACGAGATGGCCCTTGCCTTCAGCTGCTCTTACTTTCCAGCCTGAATCACCTATATTCCCCCACCTATTAGATCACTTCTACTCACATAAAAACTACTGCTATTTCTCCAACCTTTAACAAGAAAATAATTCTCTTTTACCTTGTCAACCACCCCACTTTTCTCCTCCATTGCTGACAGACCTCATTAGTCTCCTTTTTCTTTCTTTTCCAGAACTGAGAACTGAAGTCAGGGACAATGCATTGAGCTATATACCCCCACATCTCTGTGTTTTTGAGATAAGATTCTTGTTAAGATACTAAGTTGCTGGGCTCAAACTTGGAATCCTCCTGTCTTAGCCTCTCCAAGTGCTGGGATTACAGGTATTCATCACCATGCCCAGTTCACTGGTTGCTTTCTATTCTACTGTCTCTCATCACTCTATTCCAACCACATACTGTGCATTGACTGGCCACATTGGACTGGCCACACTGTTGTGGATTATTGCGGGCACGCTCCCACCTCAGGGCACTTGTACTTTTAAATCTGTTCCCCCAGACACTCTGAGTTTACTCACTTCTTTCAGATCTTTCCTGTCATTCTGTCTCAACTTGCCAACCTGGACCAGCACATTTCTTGACTCCTTCTCTGCTTCAATTCCCTCTCTGGCATCTCTAACACTTTCGATGCTATCTGTTTTCCCACCAGAAGGCAAAGTCCACGAACACAGAGGTGTTTATTTTGCTCACTGTGCTGGTCTCAGCATTCAGAAAAAAATGACTAGCACTTAGTAGTGTAGCAGGTGCTCAGCAGCCATTTGTTGAATGCAGGAAGGAAAAAAGGAAAAAGCATTCAATGTAGAAATCAGTCTGAAAGAGATTACATTCCTGGGAAACGCGTATGCTGGAGAAAAGCAACAGCAACTGTATGATCTATAAAACCTTTCCAAACACAGCTCCAAGTGACTGATTAAAGATGTTTGCTTAATAAATAGCCAATGGCTCAGGGAGATCCTGTTTATGTTATGTCCTCTTTTGAAGCACACTTCGGTATTACTACAGCGTACGCTATCCTGTGTGGGCATATTAGCCTTCTTTTGGGCTAATTCTCTGGCAAGCTATGAAGACACACACAACAGTATTTACAAGTATACCCGTCCTCACCTCTGTCTACTTCTATCTCCCAACAATGTCCTGAGTTTCCAAGCAGGGACTATCTACAAATATACTACACACAAAGTATATTTTCCCTAAATTTGAGGCAGTTAACAATTACAGTCACTACTTAAAAAGATGAAGTGTTTTCAGTCAGGTATTCTGTTATTTTTTTAAAAAATATTCTAAATTTTTTCTTTACAAATAAATATACAACCCAGCGAGAGTGTCTTATGACAGCTATATACAAGAAGTAATAGATGAACCGCCTCCCACATTCTTGGCTACACTGACCTCAAATATTAAGATCAAGAAGTATGCAACATTTACCTTAGCAACTGCCTGGCATGACCAGCATAAAGCATGGTGGCTATGTGCAAGACTACTTCTAAGGGAAATCACAGTGACACTAAATGGCTCTGCACAAGGCAGTAAAAAACCCAACATTTTTCTTCCTTCTCAAATCAAGAACAGAGAAACTTCTACATTGGGACAGATCTATGGTTTCTAGCCCCAGTACTCAGCATTTTATAACTTCAATAGATTTAATTTTGTGGGATAGTAAAGCTGACATCAACACTAAAAGGCTCCATGACATGATGATTTCTCTTAATAACTCCTAAAAATTAGGTATGAATTAACAAAAACCTTTCTAAGCCCCTTTTCAGTCTCTACATCCAAATATATTAAATAATTCACTTAATATTAAACACACTAATGGCATAACTTTGTGAGAAGGTAGGACAATAGAACAGAACTCATAATTTGGAGGGAGAAATAAGCAATGGTTATATTATTAACACAATAAATATAATATACATAATGATATACATAACATTTTTGGCCATTTTTTGGCTTTCGAGACAAAGTCTTACTATGTACTCCAGGTCAGCTTTAAACTCATGATCCCCTTGCCTCAGCCTCCCAAATGCCAGAATCACAGGTTGGTTATAGTTCCAACAAGCCCAGTCATAGCAAAGTTTATTAAC